>OW388171.1:0-2500 GCA_936450015.1 Meganola albula | reverse complement strand
TATGGTCTATGGTGACCCCCAGTATCTTTATTTCCGTAGACAAGCCAATGCCGACTCCCCCCATGCTCAGGTGTGGGGTGTCGTGCTTCAGCTTTCGAGTTAAGACCATCGCCTGGGTCTTATGTGGCGCAAATTTTAGCTTGTTAGCAACACCCCACTCCCGAACCCGTTCGAGAGTGGCATTGGCTCGCCTCTGAACTTCTTGCGCTGTGTCACCATCAAACAACAACACCACGTCGTCCGCAAAGGCCTGGCAGTACTCTCCCCTGTCTCCCACGATCTTTAGGAGAGGATCTAGGAGTAGGTTCCAGAGTATGGGACCTCCAATCGAACCCTGGACACACCCCTTGCTTGTGTTCCTGCTGAACTCCTCTCCAGCGTATCTCACTGTCACCTGCCTATCTGTGAGGTAGCTGTCCATGACCCGCCTCAGGTTTGCCGGACATTTTTCCTCAGCCAGTCGTACTCTTATTACTGGCCACCAGGCGCTGTCGAAGGCTCCCTCTATATCTAGTGATACTAGGACCAAGATCTTTTTTTGGTCCAACTTTAGGTTGATATATTTCACTAGATTATAGAGGGAGTCCTCGGTGCTCCTCTGTGGCATAAACCCAAACTGGCGAGTACTCAACCTAGGCAATATGTAAAACTTGAGGCGGGCCACTAGCATCTTCTCATATATTTTCCCGAAGACCGGAAGAAGTCCAATTGGCCTGTAGGACTTGGGGTTGGTGTAGTCCCCCTTACCAGGTTTCCTAAGGACCACCACTGTGGCCTTCTTCCAGTCCTCCGGAAAATGATGGCATTCGAGACATTTGTTTAGGAGCAGCAGGAACAGCTCAGGGTTGTCCCCTATGACTCGACAGCATATATCGGCGGTAAAGCCGTCTGCCCCTGGAGCTTTTTTAGGATTAAATGTCCTACTCACTGACTTAAGCTCCGCCATGGTGAATGGCGGATCACAAGGTACATCTTGTTCCTCGCCATTCACGTTTTCGGCTCGCGTCCTAATTTGGCAGTGGTAGGCATTATCGCTGTCGGATGAGTCCTCAGGGAACAGCTTGACTGAGTCCTTAGCGTCCAGTACTTTGCCGTCCTTTTCCAACGGTACATCCTCTTCCCGCTGTGTCGTCCTCCCAATAACTCTGTAAATCCCTTCCCATACCCCTTCCCTGTCCTGTTTGCAGCAGAAGTCTTTCCAACTTTGGGTTTGGGCTTTTGATGCTTCTAACTCATATTCTCTTTTCTTTTCCAGGTACTCCTGCACTACCATCGGCCTCCGGACTGGCGCGGCGTTGCGGATTCTGCGTCTCCTGGTGGTTAGGTTAGGTTAGGTTAGGTTAGGTTAGGTTAGGTTAGGTTAGGTTAGGTTAGGTTAGGTTAGGTTAGGTTAGGTTAGGTTAGGTTAGGTTAGGTTAGGTTAGGTTAGGTTAGGTTAGGTTAGGTTAGGTTAGGTTAGGTTAGGTTAGGTTAGGTTAGGTTAGGTTAGGTTAGGTTAGGTTAGGTTAGGTTAGGTTAGGTTAGGTTAGGTTAGGTTAGGTTAGGTTAGGTTAGGTTAGGTTAGGTTAGGTTAGGTTAGGTTAGGTTAGGTTAGGTTAGGTTAGGTTAGGTTAGGTTAGGTTAGGTTAGGTTAGGTTAGGTTAGGTTAGGTTACGTTAGGTTAGGTTAGGTTAGGTTAGGTTAGGTTAGGTTAGGTTAGGTTAGGTTAGGTTAGGTTAGGTTAGGTTAGGTTAGGTTAGGTTAGGTTAGGTTAGGTTAGGTTAGGTTAGGTTAGGTTAGGTTAGGTTAGGTTAGGTTAGGTTAGGTTAGGTTAGGTTAGGTTAGGTTAGGTTAGGTTAGGTTAGGTTAGGTTAGGTTAGGTTAGGTTAGGTTAGGTTAGGTTAGGTTAGGTTAGGTTAGGTTAGGTTAGGTTAGGTTAGGTTAGGTTAGGTTAGGTTAGGTTAGGTTAGGTTAGGTTAGGTTAGGTTAGGTTAGGTTAGGTTAGGTTAGGTTAGGTTAGGTTAGGTTAGGTTAGGTTAGGTTAGGTTAGGTTAGGTTAGGTTAGGTTAGGTTAGGTTAGGTTAGGTTAGGTTAGGTTAGGTTAGGTTAGGTTAGGTTAGGTTAGGTTAGGTTAGGTTAGGTTAGGTTAGGTTAGGTTAGGTTAGGTTAGGTTAGGTTAGGTTAGGTTAGGTTAGGTTAGGTTAGGTTAGGTTAGGTTAGGTTAGGTTAGGTTAGGTTAGGTTAGGTTAGGTTAGGTTAGGTTAGGTTAGGTTAGGTTAGGTTAGGTTAGGTTAGGTTAGGTTAGGTTAGGTTAGGTTAGGTTAGGTTAGGTTAGGTTAGGTTAGGTTAGGTTAGGTTAGGTTAGGTTAGGTTAGGTTAGGTTAGGTTAGGTTAGGTTAGGTTAGGTTAGGTTAGGTTAGGTTAGGTTAGGTCAGGTTAGGTTAGGTTAGGTTAGGTTAGGTTAGGTTAGGTTAGGTTAGGTTAGGTTAGGTTAGGTTAGGTTAGGTTAGGTTAGGTTAGG